>JAHHUM010002643.1:522724-568314 GCA_036173005.1 Crenichthys baileyi
CGTGGGCGTTGAAGTCCCCCAGCAGAATAATGGAGTCCCTGGGAGGGGCACTATCCAGCACCCCCGACAGGGACACCAAGAAGGCCGGTTACTCCGCACTACCGCTCGGCCCTTAGGCCGAACGTCAAAGAACTATCCCCAACCCGAAGGCGCAGGGATGCGACCCTCTCATCCACTGGGGTAAACCACAACACGAGACGGCTGAGTTGGGGGGCAACAAGCAAACCCACACCAGCCCGCCGCCTCTCCCCGTGGGCCACCCAGAGTAGAAGAGAGTCCAGCCCCTCTCGAGGAGATGGGTTCCAGAGCCCACGCTGTGCGTGGAGGTGAGCCCGACTATTTCTAGTCGATATCTCTGGACCTCCTGCACAAGCTCAGGCTCCTTCCCCCCCAGCGAGGTGACATTCCACGTCCCTAGAGCCAGCCTAAGCATCCGGGGATTGGGCAGCTGAGATCTCCACCTTCGTCCGCCACCCAATCCTCTTTGCACCGGTCCCTCACGGTTCCCCCTGCAGGTTGTGGGCCCACTGGGGGATGGCCTCGCGTCTCTCGTTCGGGCTTGGCCTGGCCGGGTCCCACGAGGAGCAACCCGGCCACCAGGCGCTCTCCGGCGAATCCCGACCCCAGGCCTGGCTCCAGGGTGGGACCCCGGCTCCGCCGTACCGGGCGACATCACGTGCCTCGATATATTTGTCCTCATGAAGGATTCTTGAACCGCTCTTTGTCTGACCGATCTCCTAGAGCCTGTTTACCATGGGAGACCCTACCAGGGGCATGCATTTAAGCCCCAGACAACATAGCTTCTAGGATCATTTGAGCACTCAAACCCCTCCACGTTAAGGTGGCGGTTCAAGGAGGGGCCTTAATAACAATAATAATAACAAATGTAAAAATGTATGGTGATGTACAATGACCTCTTGACCTTTTAATCCTTTGATTATCGAACTCGTGATCATTTTTTACGACCGAGCTTTGTGCTGGTCGGTCTATCTGCCTGGGTTTGGTGCAGGGCAAAAGCCACCGGGGGGGGTATGGGCTCAGCGCTGGTGGTATAGGGGTTCAGCGCGCGACCACATATAGAGGCTAAAGTCCTCAAAGCAGCCGTCCCGGGTTCGAGTCCCGAACCCGGCGAACTTTGCCGAATGTCTCCCCCTCTCTTTGCCCCTCCTTCCTGTCTACCTACTATCCAAAAATAAAAGGTCTCTAGTGCCAAAAAAAATTCTTTAAAAAAAAAAAAACACCGGGGGGAGTGGGTCCTAGGCTTAAACTGCGCGCTGGGTGATGTGGCTGGGTTGGGGGCGCTAACTGCCCTACATCTCACCCTGTGCCTCTTTGACCTGGAGGCTGCTCATGTGCTCCTGTGCTTCACTGACAACCTACCTCTGATTCCTAGGTTGACTCCAGGGTTAATTCTGGAGTACAACAGGGTTCAGTGCTTGGGCCAATTCTCTTTACTATATATATGTTTCCAAAAGGTAAAATTATCAGACAGCATGGGTTCAATTTTCACTGTTATGCTGATGATACAAAATGGAATTGAATTGAACTGAAAAAGAAACAGCTTAGTCAATCAATTAATGTGGATGGCATTAAATTTACTTCTGGTAATAAAGCAAAAAACCTTTGTGTTATTTTTTTAGTAGGAAATGTCATTTAAATCCCATATTAAAATTTGAAATATCAATTCAATTCAATTCCATTCAGTTTTATTTATATAGCGCCAATTCACAACACATGTCGTCTCAAGGCACTTTACAAAGTCAGTTCAATCGAATCATACAGATTTCAAGTAAGGTACATAAATTCCAATTAATTCTAACTACCAAACAGTGTCAGTCATATTCAGTTTATTATTCAAATTGGTTAAAAAGTTTTCTATCTAAGAAAACCCGGCAGATTGCATCTAGTCAGTAGATATGTTTACATGCACAAAATTTCACGATCTGAGTGAAATGTATTCAGACTAAAAAAATAATAGGATTGCTCCATTTATAGGGGCACACAATCAACCAGTCTGATCATATTTTGATTATGAATATATTTAATACTAATACTTTTATATTTTATTAAATAATATTTCGGTCTGTAAAGGGTTGTCCAGTGATTACCAGCCCAATAAGGCGGTGGTATTAGGACAAAAGGGATGAGCCAAGCTCTGGCACTATTGAACAGCAAAACTCTGTACACAGACAGAATGAATTCACACAATTTCTTAAAATACAAGAATTTATTAACAAAAATAAGTCAACTCAAAGTCAAACATATTTCAATCAACAAACTCTTTACTATGCTAAAAACCCAACTAATATACCAGGCAGAATGAAAGAATAAGGAAGACTGATGGCTATGTACAATATAAACAAGTTGATCGAAGGTGGTTGAAAACCATGACCGAAAGAGTGATGCAATATTATAATGCAATATTTACGTTTGAGAACCAAGGATTATCTTGAAGAATCTGGAAATGAAGTTAAGTTAGTGTTGCAACTAACTTAAGCAATAATTGGTATACCTTCAAACAACTATTCACAATGCAAGATCAGGTAAAACATTATTTTAATAAAATAATATTGTAAAGAATGATTTGCTGAATAAAACCAACCTTCTGGATGACCAATTCTCAATGGTGTTTAATTAGCTGCCTTTATTTATTAAAATAATATTAAAATTTAATATTATTAATGAAATAGTAAAATAATATTTAAGGAAATATTATTTTGAATAAGAACCAAACCTTTTGGATAAATGGGTCTAAATGGTGTTTACTTAGCTATCGAGTTTAGAAAAATAATATTTAGGGAAATATTATTTCCTAGATTGAAACCTAACACCTTTTTGGGTAAATAACCTTTAGCTGACTCTTAGCAGGCAAGCCTGTGTTCTTAGCTGTTAGCAGTTGGGGTTAACAAAAGAAGCTTATAGCTTATAATCAGAATCAAACTCATACCTTTAGAATGCCACTAATAAAAGGGTTGAAATGCATAAGCGCGGATGGGAAGTTATGGCCGATCTTCTGTGTTTAAAATCACCCTTTAAATAAAGTCTGTCTTAACTTTAGAAAAAAAACACAAACACAGAACACATAAACTGAGCAGATGTACTGAACGGATAATCTGCTAGCACTAAGATAGCTGAGTTTCAACAAAACAAAACCAAACATCATAAAATGAAAAATGTTTAGATTATTTCACCCTAAGATAAACTCTCCGCCCAAACACTACCTCTTACGTGAACTGTGCAGAGGAAAAGTTGTCCGGGGCAACGAAGTTGAGGAAAGCATCCACAGTGAACAAAGGGTTAACTTACAGCTAACCTCCGGAGCTGTGAGGTGGGGCAGCTCGTTCTGCCGGGCCGGCTGAACTGTACGTTACTGCTGTAGTCACGGTGATGCGGTACTGTTGTCCTTCTTCAGACTGGGAAAAACCGCTCCACTCGGCGTTGTAGAGACAGAGTCTCTGCTGGAAACTCTCTGGAACACAGTTTGCTTCTGTAGACCTCAGAGAGAAAAGTCAAGCAACGCTTGTACCTTAATTACCCCCGTTCATGAATGAATACCAGATACACAAACAGCAAATCATTCCTACTTAACTTAGTGCATATGACGTGTCATCGTATGACACTCTTGGATCCAGTTTGTAGAGTTATGTCTATTTGCCAGCAAAGAGACATTAGCGTGCTGTGTCCCTCCGTCTAGTTCCGCTGGGGACCTGCGTGGAAGAGGTCTGTTTGTTGGTACGAGGAGTTTTTATTCAAACAGTGACGTCATGGGAAGTTCGCTGTTACTCCCTTCTTGTTCCTGGCTGTGCTGGAAGTAGGTTAATGCGATGTATTTTGAAAGTTCCAGAATAGTTCTTACTGGCCTTTAATGTTGTAACCCATGGCTGGGATCCCAAGAATCATAATGTGATATATTCACGTGGCTATATTCAGAATAGAACTGCTGAGAAGAATTATCAAATTTCCTTAAAAAAAAACAAACTGAAAAAGGAGTAGTTCCGTCTTTGCTAAACAACAAAAAATAGCAACCAAGGCAGTACTGCACCAGTTTGCTTGTCTTCTGACTGCCCAGGATGGAATCGCACCAGTTGAGACTATTGAGACGTTACTGAACTCCCTAATTAAGCTATGGGCTCAGCGACACATATAACTTGATCCTGTTAAGCGTTGAAATGCACAATATTTCACCATCGGATTAAAATGTATTCGGATTAAAAAACAAAAATAATTGAATTGTACCATTTATAAAGACATAAGTAATCAGAAAAAAACGGCCGATCGGACTAAAATGTGTCATGTAAACTTGATCAGAATATGCTATTAGCAACTAGCCAGAGCGACTCAAGGCGGAAATACGTCACGTTGACAGGGGGTGCACATGTTAAGCGTTTCCATGCATGCGGTTTGTCAATCCGCTTAAACCACCCCTCTCCGTCGCATTACAATTTCATTCTGATCCTGCCGAACCAGATCAGAAGATTCCGACTGACATGTTTAAATGACACATTTTTAGTCCGATTGTCCATTTATTCCAATAACTTATGTCCATGTAAACGTAGCTAGTGACTTGATCCTATCTAGGAGCTGAAAAACTAGTCCACGCATTTATTACTTCAACGCTGAACTATTGTAATTCTTTATCATCATGATGTCCACAAAAGGCAATTAAAAGCCTTCAGCTGATCCAAAATGCTGCAGCAACAGTTCTGATAAAAATTGAAAAGAGAGATCATATTTCTCGTATTTTAGCTTCTCTTCATTGGCTCCTGTTAAATACAGAATAGAATCCTTTGCCTTGCCGTCACGACGCGCTGTGTGGTGGGGGCAGGATGCAGCGGGGGTGCTTGGAGCGGTGTGGAAGGAGCTCACCTGTGGGGTCATGCCCCTGTGTTGTGGGGAAGGTATTCATGGCATTTGGGTTCGGGGGCATGTGTTTGATGTCTGTGTCCTGGTTGGGGGTGGCCCTGTGGGGAAATTCATGTTGGGGATAGGATCGCAATTCATTGGGGGTTTGGGACTGTATCATCCTGTGGCAGCTCTGGTTGGCGGGCTAGTTTTGACCATGTAGATCTCTTTTGTACATGGCCCCCTCAGTGGTTGGTGTCTCTGCCCGTTGGTGTACTTGTGGTTCTCGGTGTCCGGGGCTGCGTGCTTTGGTGTGTGCCGGCTCACTCCCGGTGGCTGCTTGCTGAGGCCTGGACCCCTGGGCTCTGTCAGGCCTCTGCTTGGAGAGTGATATGTCCCAGGGTCTTGGGTCTTTGGGTCCATGGCTGGATCTGCTCGGGTCTAGACGGCTGCTGGTGGGCCTGTGGGCTCGTCGCTGCAGCTCCCTGGGGCTTCTGCACTGTGGCTGCTGGGTGGTTCTCCTGGGACTCTCCCCTGCTCTTCTCTGGGGGGGTTGGTTGGGGTAGTCCTGGCAATGGTTCTCTTGGGGTTCCTGTGCTCTGGGGGGCCTTTGAATGTCTGCAGCTCGGATCTCCTCCGTATCTGTCCCGGGTCCAGGAGGGCAGGTCTGTGGCTCCTCCCACTCACTATTGCATATTTTTATAAAGAAACCTTGCATACACAAGCACGCACACACTCAGACCCACAGGTGTTAAGATTCAGGTATTAACAGATACACAAATTTTCTATATTGAGCCACATCTACCACTAAATACATCTTGCATTCATAACCACCATCTTGCATTCAAAACCAAGTACTGTGCACTTTTCGGTAAAAAAGCGGTTAATATGTATGTTTCTGCGGGTGTAGAACCAAGCAGGGTGTTTTCTTATATTCTCTTCATCCTTCTTTCTTTCCTCCATTCTTTTCTCCTTCTCTCCCCTTTTCGCACTACCTCTCTCTCTCTCTCTTTCGTGCTTCTTATCTTTTTTCATTTCATTTCTGTCTCAGTGTTTAACAATCGAAATAATCCCAAAGCAGTTTCTAATAAAGTTCTTTTTATAAATATCAAGTAGAGCTTTAAAGCGTTAGCTGTAATGCTAACACAGTAAATCTGTGAAATTAAATCTGTTGGGCTTTTTCTTGGCACTCATGCAACAATTCTGAGCTCTACTCTGCCAGACAGGACACAGTTGAAAAAAATATAAATTCCAGAATAGAATTTAAAATTCTCTTTCTCACTGTTGGAACCCTAAGCCATGGATTTCAACATTAAAACTCCGGTACAAACTCTTCTGGAGTTTTCAAAATAAATTGCATTTAACTGACTTCCAGCAACTGAGGAAAGGGGGGTAGCAGCAGACTTCCCATGATGCCACTGGCTGTATAAAAGCACCCCCTTTCCAATGCCCCGATCTCTTCCAAGCAGCTCCCGAGAGGAACTGGACAGAGGGACACAGCGTGCTGAAGTCTTTTTGCTGGCAAAAAGATAAACTCTTCAAACTGGATCCAAGAGTCTCATATGATCACCGATCATATGCGAAGATAAGTATGAGTGAATAACTGTTTGTGTACCCAGTATTCATTCATAAAAAATGGGAATTAAGGTACACGCCTGGCTTGACTTTCTCTCCGATGCCTGCTGAAGCAACAGAGTCCCAGAAAAGTCCCCAGCAGAGACGCGGTCTCTACAACCTGAGTGAAGCGGTTTTCCTTGCCTGAGAGAAGGACGACAAGTAGCCGCATCACCGGTAACGTGCAATTTTGGCCGGCCGACAGAACGGGCCGCCCACCCACAGCTTCGTTAGGTTAGCCGAAGGCTAACCGCTTGTTGACTGCAGACGTTTCTTCAAACTTCGCCTCCCCGGACATCTTTTCCTCAGCATGGTCAGAGGTTAAGTTTTGGGCAGAGAGAATAATAGAAAGAGTTAGGATGAAATGATCTGAACATTTTCATTTATATGAAGTTTGGTTTTGTTGTGTGAAACTGCTACCTTAGTGCTAGTAGGCTGCACACGTGATCAGCTTTGTGTTCTGTGTTTATGTGTTTTAAAGTTAAGACAAACTTTAGTTAAAGGGTGATTTTAAACACAGAAGGTTGCTCATAACGCGCCGTCCGCGTTTATGCATTTTAACCCTTTTATTGACCCTGGTATTTTAAAAGGTATGTGTTTTGGTTCTGGTGCTAAGCTAAGCAATCAGCCTCCTTTGTTAGCTTAACTGCTAACAGCTTAAGAACACGCTACAGAATATTTAACAGGAAGGTTTAGTTTTCAAGTTAGTGAATAATAGTCTCTAAACATTATTTTACTAAATCTGATAACTAAGTAAACACCAATAAGCCCCATTTCTCCAGAAAGATTTGGCTCTTTTCCAAATATTCCCTTAATAATATTTCTTCAAATATTATTTTAATAAATAGAGGCAACTAATTAGACACCATTGAGAAATTATTCACCCAGAAGGTTGGCTTTATTCAGCAGATCATTCTTGAAAACATTATTTTGATAAAATAATATTTTATCTGATCTTGCTTTGTGAATGGTTGTTTAAAAGTATACAAATTATTGCCTAAGTTGGTTCCAAGACTAACTTAACTTTTTTCCAGATTCTTCAAGATAATCCTTGGTTCTCAAACATAAACATTGCATGGTAATGTTGCATCACTCTTTTGGTCATGGTTTTCAATCATCTTTAATCTACTTGTTTATATTGTACACAGCCCATTAGTCTTCCTTATTCTTTAATTCTGCTTGGTAGTTTAGTTGGATTGTTTTAGCATAGTAAAGAGTTTGTTGATTGAAATATGTTTGACTTTGAGTTGACTTATTTTTGTTAATAAATTCTTGTATTTTAAGAAATTGTGCGAATTCATTCCATGTGTGTGCAGAGTTTGGCTGTTCAATAATGTCAGAGCTTGGCTCACACCTTTCAACTTTGTCCTAATACCACCGCCTTACTGGGCTGGTATTCACAGGACAACCCTTAACAGACCGAAATATTATTTGATAAAATATTAATATTTTATTAACATTATTATTACATTATTATTATTATAACATTATTAACATTAATATTAAATATTAAATAATATTGTCAGATAAATAATCACAACATCACTTATAAAGCCCTTAATGATCAGGCATACATCAGAGATCTGATTGTTCCATACGTTCCTAACAGAGCACTTCGTTCTCAGACTGCAGGTTTACTGGTGGTTCCTAGAGTCTCTAGAAGTAGAATGGGAGGCAGATCCTTTAGTTATCAGGCTCCTCTCCTGTGGAGCCAGCTCCCAGTTTTAGTCTGTGAGGCAGACACTCTGTCTACTTTTAAGGCTAGGCTTAAAACTTTCCTTTTTGATAAAGCTTATAGTTAGAGTGGCTTAGGTTATCCTGAACTATCTCTGTAGTTATGCAACTATAGGCTTAGGCTGCTGGAGGACATAATGACCACTTTCACTCTGTTACATTCCCATACTACTCTCCAATTGTGCATTATTTGCTGTTATTTCAGCTTTTAACTCTATGTTTCCTCTCAGTTTTTTCTGTTTCTAGAATCTACATCTGACCTGGCTCTGTGTTTAGCTGTGGCACCCTCCTGGAAGGGGACATTGGCCAAACTGCTGCTGCCAGCAACTTAATGCTCTATCTTAACTTTATTGATGATAGTGTCTCCTAGACATAGCTATTGAGTGAGATTTTACTGTGACTACCTTTATGTACTCTCTTTTATACTCTTAACTTGAAAACTGGCTCAGAGTTCATCGATCTTTCTTTCCTAGATGAAGCCACTAAAGGAGCTACATCCATTAACATTTTATTTTTCTCTCCCACAGAAAGCACTCCTGGATCAATGCTGCTGTGTTAATTTTTGTGCCTCTGCTCTGTTTTCTCAAACCCCCAGTTGGTCGGGGCAGATGGGCACTCACACTGAGCCTGGTTCTGATTCTGCTGGAGGTTTATTCCTGTTAAAAGGGAGTGTTCCTCTTAACTGCAATGTTTGATAGTTAATATTAATTGGAATGTACTATATGTACCAGACTAACAATCTGTATGATTCGACTGAATTGACCTATAAGTGCTATATAAATAAAACTGAGTTGAATTGAATTGATGTCTTGGCTCTTTCTGCCTTGGGTTCCTGCGGCCTGCTGGGGCCGGGGAAGATGCACTGTATGGTGCTCTCCCCTATCCCTGCAAGCTTCAAGCGTGGCGCAGGCATGAATTCTCCTGGGGAACAGCTTCCGAACTGGCCCCCTCTTGGCCGACTCAAACCCACATCAATACAGCAGGCCAGAACCCCAGAGATCCCCAAAGACACCAGGGGGGAGTCCTTGGGGATCTTAAGATCTGATGAAAATTAAAATGAGAGATCATATTTCCCCTACTTTAGCTTCCCTTCATTGGCTCCCTGTTAAATCCAGAATAGAATTTAAAATTCTCCTCCTCACATATAAAGCCCTTAATGATTTAGCTCCATCATACATCAGAGATCTGATTGTTCCACATGTTCCTAACAGAGCACTTCGTTCTCAGACTGCAGGTTTACTGGTGGTTCCTAGAGTCTCTAGAAGTAGAATGGGAGGCAGATCCTTTAGTTATCAGGCTCCTCTCCTGTGGAACCAGCTCCCAGTTTTAGTCCGTGAGGCGGACACCCTGTCTACTTTTAAGGCTAGGCTTAAAACTTTCCTGTTTGATAAAGCTTATAGTTGGAGTGGCTTAGGTTATCCTGAGCTATCTTCCTTATTTTAGCGCCATCTTCTTCTCCCCTTGTTGGATGGAGTAAGGGGGAGTCAGGTTTAGCCTAAACCGGCCTAGTTACGGTTGAGGTGCAAACACACCCTCCATTTCTGCTACCTGTATGACCCCCTCTCTTTTCCAATGGTTATAATCAATCTGACAGAGAGAGGTATCCCAATCGTTGTGGTTTTTAGTATAACAATGGCCATCAGTGGGCTCTAGATGGACAAACTGTCTACTTTTAAGGCTAGGTTTAAAACTTTCCTTTTTGATAAAGCTTATAGTTAGAGTGGCTTAGGTTATCCTGAGCTATCTCTGTAGTTATGCTGCTATAGGCTTAGGCTGCTGGAGGACATAATGACCACTTTCACCCTCTTCGCTACTTTCTCACGCTACTGTTCAATTTTGTATTATTTGCTGTTATCTCAGCTATTAACTTTGTTCTCTCTTTTCTCTTCCTAGAAGCTACACCTGGCCTGACTCTGTGTCTACCTGTAACACCTTTCTGGAGAGGGGAATCCTCCAAGCTTCTGCTGGCAACAACTTCATGCTCACCCTCTACAGATGATCCACATGGCCCTGTCTTTCAGGGTTTAACCCTTTCTCTCTCCTAGACATAGCTACTGACTGAGCTTTTACTGTGACTAACTCTCTGTGCTCTCTTCAGACTCTAAACTTGAAAACTGGCTCAGAGTTTATCTGTTCCTTCTTTCTAGGTGAAACGACTAAAGGAGCTACATCCATTAACATTTACTTTTCCTTCCCATAGAAAGTACTTCTGGATCAGTGCTTCTGTGTTCTTTTTGTGTCTCTGCTCTGTTCTCTCTAACCACCAGTCGGTCGTGGCAGATGGCTGCTCACACTGAGCCTGGTTCTGCTGGAGGTTTCTTCCTGTTAAAAGGGAGTTTTTCCTCTCCACTGTCGCTACATGCATGCTCAGTATGAGGGATTGCTGCAAAGTCAACGCCAGTGACTGTCCACTGTCTCTACATGTTCATCCAGGAGGAGTGAATGCTGCAAGTCACTGACTGGATGCAATCTGCTGGGTTTCCTTTCCTTAGATAGAAAAACTTTTTATCCAATTTGAATAAATAACAGAATCTGGCTGCACTGTTCAATGATTAAGATTAATTGGAATGTATGTACCTGACTGTTGTGAAGTGCCTTGAGACGACATGTGTTGTGAATTGGCGCAATATAAATAAACTGAATTGAATTGAATTAAGAGATGGGTTAAAAACATAAAATTTCCTTTCATTATGAAGCCATTGGCCCCCTAGCAGTAGGGGTAGGGGTAAACATACCTCCCTTGTGTTTGTGTGACTGATTCTTGTGTGATTTAACACCTTCTTATCTATTCTCAGATAACATGCATATCTTGTCAGTAAACTTAATTACACCCTCCATATTTAATAAAACAACTGCAAAATGTTGGATCAAAGAGGAGCGACACCCTAAATGGCTGTTGCACCTCAAAACCATTTAAATTGGTAATGTTTTTAAAAAATAAATTTATATAGTTATTACTAATACAAATACATACAGTACTGTGCAAAAGTTTTAGGCAGGTGTGAAAAAAATATAAACAAAGAATAGTTTCAGAAAAAAAAGATTGTTTATTTTTATCAGTTTACAAAATCCTAAATGAGCGAACCCAAACATACAGCCAAAGTCTTTAAGAACTATCATTAGCATAAAGAAGAACAAGAATTAAGTGATGGGATGGCCCCCACAGATCCCTGATCTCAACATCATGGAGTGTGTCTGGGATTACATGAAGAGACAGAAGGATATGAGAAAGCCTACATCCACAGAAGATCTGTGGTTAGTTCTCCAAGATGTTTGAAACAACCTACCAGCCGAGTTTATTCAAAAACTGTGTGCAAGTTTACCTAGAGGAATTGATACCGTTTTCAAGGCAAAGGGTGGTCACACCAAATATTGATTTAATTTACATTTCTCTTTTGTTCATTCACTGTATTTTGTTGATTGATGAAAATAAATTAAAATAAACACTTCCAGTTTTGAAAGCATTCTTTGTTTACAGCATTTTTTCACACCTGCCTAAAACTTTTGCACAGTACTGTATATTGGACATGAATAAATGTACTGCTTTATTAAACCTTAAAGGGTTTAAGGATTACATAGTTCCCCCTTTATCGACCTATTTTGGGTTAAGTGAAAATAATATATGTTTACAATAATATCAATTGTATTGCAGAAGTGAGAAATGTTTGGCTGCTGTTCTCAATGAGCCTACTCCTAACGGTTCTTTTCTCTGGCCTAGCAGTAAACTGGGGCTTGGTTTTTGGTGCTAGAGCCAGGTTTTGTCTCAAAGAACTGGTGCTTAGCAAGTTCTAGCACCAGTTATGCACCTAAACTGGTTTGGTGGAAAGGCCGTATTGTGGCTGTATACAATTTCAGAATGTGCTACAAGATCATACATCTTCGGGTTTCAGTGGCCACAGTGAGAGGTATTATAAAAAAACATACTAGAGGTTCCACTTTGAAAAATCTCAGAGGATGTAGTAGAAACTCAAATGTGACACCCACACTACCAAGGCCAATGGTGCAAGAGTTGAAAAAGAATACAAAAATATTCACCACAAACATCCTGAAGAATGTGAGTCATGCAGATGACCACATCTGCAGTATCTAGCAGTATCCAACATATACTGCTTGATACTGCTAGATTCCATAGATGTAGATGAAGAAGGAAGGTACTTCTCTGGAGTTTCACACAAAAAAGTTAAGACTTTAGCAAAATCTCTGCTAGGCAAAAAAGAAGTGCTATGATCAGTTAAACCTAATTTCATTTGTTTGGCCAAAACATAATGCTTTGGGGGTGTTTTTTAGCAGGTGGGACATGCAAACCTAGTCAAATTAAATAGCATCATGGAAAAAGACTACATCAAGATTCACAACAACAACATCAGGCGGTCTGCAGAGAAATTTGATCATGGGCAACACATGATGTTTCAGCACATCAGTGACCAAGAACACAGCTGACGTTTTGAATAATTGGTCAGTGGACAAAAAATTCAAAAATATTTAGCAGTCTTCAAATCTGTACAGGGAACTGAAGAATCATGCTCAGGTGGAGTTAGGTCATTCCAAAAACTGGTGTGCTATAGGTTATCAGTATAGGTTTTCAATACACAACTCCTAATAGCTGCATGAAAGTAAAAAAAAAACAAATATTTCCACTGTTGAATCGGCAACCGACAAATTATAGTCATTTGATTATGTATTGTTTAAACATTATTTAATATAACTAGCAAAACATCCAGCCTCTTTTTATTTGGTAAATTTCCCTAAAGAAAAGTTTACCTACTAACCTAGCTAGCATTCGAGTGACTGGCAAGTGATGGCACTGCATATACACTCACCGGCCACTTTATTAGGTACACCTTGCTAGTACCGGGTTGGACCCCCTTTTGCCTTCAGAACTGCTTTAATCCTTGGCATAACAAGGTACTGGAAACATTCCTCAGAGTTTTTAGTCCATGTTTACATGATAGCATCACACAGATGCTGCAGATTTGTCGGCTGCACATCCATGATGCAAATCTCCCGTTCCACCACATCCCAAAGTTGCTCTATTGGATTGAGATCTGGTGACTGTGGAGGACATTTGAGTACAGTGAATTTACTGTCAAGTTCAAGAAACCAGTCTGAGATGATTCGTGCTTTATGGCATTGTGCGTTATTCTGCTGGAAGTAACCATCAGAAGATGGGTACACTGTGGTCATAAAGGGATGAACATGGTCAGCAACAATACTCAGGTAGGCTGTGGCGTTGACACGATGCTCAATTGGTACTAAGGGCCCCAAAGTGTGCCAAGAAAATATCCCCCACACCATTACTACACCAACAATCATGCCACGTTCAAAGTCACTTAAATCACCTTTCTTCCCCATTCTGATGCTCGGTTTAAACTGCAGCAGATCGTCTTGACCATGTCTACATGCCTAAATGCATCGAGTTGCTGCCATGTGATTGACTGATTAGAAATTTGCGTTAACGAGCAGTTGGACAGGTGTACCTAATAAAGTGGCCGGTGAGTGTAGAGTAACCTCAATCACATTCAAACCTGTAGCAATGTTTTAAAATAGGAGATGTATAATCCAGTTTTGCAAAGTGTTCTATAGGTGTCCCACAGATGTCAGTATAAGGCACTTTTTAATTCACTCTTCAATGACCGTCCTTGACACTGTCTTGATGCAGATCTGCAAATGTACACAGATGACACCATTGTTGTTGTGTGTTGTGTGTGCTTGTGATATCTTGTTGTTGTCTTATGTTTCATTTTGTATATTTTATTCATTATTGTTACTCTCATTCTTAATTGTTCTTAACCGTTTTCATAGCTATTTTAACCTGCTGAGGGACTGCAGATTTGAATTACTTCAGAGCTGTAAATTGGGGACATTTCTGTTTGAGCTTGTTGTTGCCTGTTTTGAAAAAACAAAAACGTAATTTATTACTCCACTGGGTAAAACAGCCAAGTTGTAGAGTTTATGACTTGCAGGACCACACACACACACACACACACACACACACACACACACACACCCCACACACACACACACACACACACACACACACACACACACACACACACACACACACACACACACACACACACACACACACACACACACACACACGCGGCTTTGTTCTTTCAATCCAAAGCTGAAAACTGAGTTTTCCAACTTCTGGCATTAACTCTGTGACCAAAATAGACAGGGTGACCCAACAGTCACACAAAGTCATTATATTGCTTAGGATTGTTCCTAGGCAGCGTTGCAACCTCCTCCAAGGGAATGCACAGAAAAATACACAAGCAGTAAAAGAGCAGAGGAGAGCGTGTGTTATTTGCCAGCAGAGAGGGTTTGAACAAGATAAGTGGATTCCAGTAGGAGCCGAACGTATTTGTGAGAGCATTTAAATATCTCAAATATCTAGATTTGAATGTTTTCCTTTCAGTCTGCTTCCACTTTCACTGCTTTTTGTTAGAAACTCAACATTAAAAAAACATCTTAAATCGAGTAGAAGAACTCTACTCTTAAAATAAAAATATCTACCTTTGATAAATTGAAAGAAAGTACATAGTCTACAAATGCTTTTTAGGCTGCATTAATGGTCATCTATCCTAATAACCCAACATTTACGTTTTTTTATTAAAGAACAGAGGCATGAGAAAGGTAAAAAGTGAAGCTGCAAAATAGATGAAGGTTAAAGATAAGAACAGCTGATGGAGGACAGAAGAACAGTTTGCGTGACCAAAATAGGACTCATGACACTCACCACTCCACCGGATTTGCCGTCTAACCCATGAGCCCCCTGTATAGCGTTGACACAGGTACAGGGCAGAGAGGACAAAGAGAACAGATGGGAGTGAGGTGGGGTTGGGGGTGGGATGGTGAGATACAGGGTGGGATTAGGGGCGGTGGAGGCATAGCAGTGAAGCTGTGAGTAGCAACTTCAACAACACTTTAAGATAACAATAAATAAATGGTAATAAAACTATTGAAAATAAGACACTTCAGACTTGACTTAGACTTGTGTCCTTAAGCTTTGAGACTTGACTTGGACTTCTGGTCCCACATTTGAGTACTAGTAATAGTTTTTATCATGTAAAGAAGAATAAACGTACGCTGATATGTGTGCTACAGACTGCAGGTGGTACACATGTTTTGCTGTGAAAGGATGCGCTTGATAATTAGTCAGTGACATTCATGGATTATGGGATGCTAATGGCTCACAACTTTAAGTAGTGTAGTAACCTGTAGTTTTAACAACTACTGCTTACTGCTAAGCTAGCTGTAACATTAAAGCTTCACTTTCAACTGAAAATATCAATATAAGATCCCTCTGTCACGTTCATTCAACACTAATTTACATTTGTTCTGTTATTTTTCTTAGAGCTTAAATGCCTACTTATATTTCTAATAGGGCAAATATTAGTTTTATTTTTTATATTACACTTGATCAATTTTCTAAGTAGTATTAATCAGGCTTTAGCAGGCTTTTTGATGGTTGATTCCATGTTAAATGATTAAAAGATAACTGCTAATAAATATTAAAAAGATTAATAGATTATCAAATTATCAAATGTTCGTTTGGTGAATTAGACCTAACGACAAACAGTACAGGGTTTGAATCCTTACCTACAAAGATGCAGGGTTAGAGGTGTACTAGATTTTGTGGATTTGATGGGAAAATGTCCCAGGCACAATTCCTTTACTAGCATGGTAGGTTGCCAATATCTTTCTTGCTCATCTGGGGTATTAGCTCATATTGCTTCCTGTAGCTGGTTGTGCTCTAAAATACTCTAAACCCACTGCAGGTAAACTATCGGGCAAACAGGTCAGTGAAGTATGGAGTCAATATGGGTCTTCACTACTTTCTTGTCAACCTCAGCTTCCCAGGGAAATAACTCCAGAATTCTATTTGTTGACTTTAGCTCAGCCCTCAATAACATCAACCCAGACATTCCTGATCGGAAGCTTAACCAGCTTACACCTGTCAGTGGATTTCCAGCTTCCTGACTGACCGACAGCAGCAGGTAAGGCAGGGTAGCATCTTCTCTGCCACAAGGTCCATCAGTATGTAAAAAAGCTTTTGTTTGATTATTTCAATTGAGTTCATTTATATAGCGCCAATTTACAACACATCTCAAGGCACTTTACAAAGTCAATTCAATTGAATCATGTAGATTCCAAGTCAAGTACATACATTCCAATTAATCACAGTTATCAAACAGTACAGTCAAATTCAGTTTACTATTCAAATTGAGGATAAACCAGCTTTAAATCAAAAGGCAGCTTGGAAATTGGCCTAAAGTTTGAGAGAACATTAGGATCCAAGTTGGTCTTTTCAAGAAGAGGTTGTACAACAACATGTTTAAACACAGCTGGCACACAACCCGAGAGAATAGAGGTGTTAAGCAAATTGACTACCCATGGACCAACAGCACTAAAGACATACTTCAACAGTCTGGGGGTAATGCTGTCACTTGTACAGTATGAAGGACTCAGGTGTTAAAGTATTTCAGAAATCTGAAAAATAATCACAGGCTCAAAGTATTCTACAACAGCAGGAGATACACAAGAAATAGCAGGATTAGAGGTACAAAGTAAGGGTAAAAATCCAACCACTTATTTTATAATAAAAATGTTTAATAACCTTTCACAAAATGTATCAAAAGTAGCCAGGCAAGAGGAATCATAAGGATTCAACTGAGAGCTTAGAATATTAAAAAAGAGTTTGAGGCTTGCCGATATTCCCAGACACAAAATTACATTGACATCATCAGCGGCGCCAAGATGGCAACGGTTCATTTCCTGGCCGTTCATTTCCTGGCCGACAAGATGGAAGTACTGCTTCTTCTCACCTGTAAAAACCTTGACCTCAGCATATCTGCTGCCCTCTACTTTACCAAAACCTGTCTGAATGAGAACAGCCTGGTTCTCACCAGAAGAGCACAGTCTGGGCCCAGACTGTGCTCTTCAGATACTGTTAGGTGTTAGCTGTTAGGTATCGCAGACTTATCAGGAAAAAAGCGAGGAGGAGGAATATAAACAAAGATTGTTGCAGAGACATCAAAGTGTTGAAGACATGTAGTCCTGAGTCATTTCTCATAAACTGTAAACCGTTTTATTCACCGAGGGAGTTCTCCTCGTCTGTACTGGTTGGTGCTTACATACCACCTCAAGGGTCAACTTCAAATGCTGAAAAACAACTGGCTGAGCTGATAACAGACGTGGAGAAAAAACATCCAGACTCTCTCGTCATTGTTTTTTGGGATTTCTCTAATGAACTTCCCAAATACAGACAACACATTAAGTGTTCCACCACGGACAAAAACACTCTGGAGCACTGCTACACAACTTTAAAGGATGCATATCATGCTATCACCACGGCTGCTTTGGGACTTTCTGATCACTGTCTGGTCCATCGTATCCCAACCTACAGGCAGAAATTAAAAGCTACCAAACCTTTGCTTTGGACTGTTAAAAGATAAGTAAATAGAAATATTGTGACAAAATGTAATTTAGGGCCCCCCTGTCAGATGATTTATGCCCCCCTTGTCAAAAAATCAAAGGGTTTATGACGTCCACTTGTTAGAAGATCAAAGGATCCAAAGTTATTTATTTAGCTTCATCAGTAATTAACTTTACCAGGTGCTAGCAATTCCCACACTTTTTGGCAACTTCCCCATGCCATCTGTCAGGACATCAAAGGATCAAAAGCTATAATTTTAGCTTCATCAGTAATTAACTTTACCAGGTGTTAGCAATTCGGGGGGGGGGGGGGTCGGGGACCAGAGTGTTCGGGAAAATATGAGGAGCCGTTGCAGTCGACTGAATCTACAAGGAGGAAAACTCATCTCCTTGGCTCAAATATCTGTGGGTTTTTACCTGTGTCAGCGGGGTCTTCGACCGGTTATGAATCATCTGACCTTCTTGTATCTTGACAGATTTCCAGCTTTCAAGCTCTTCCGGGAATGGCCATGTGGAGGAAAAGTTTGCCTGCGAACTTTTGTCTCTCCAGATATGCGCCTCCGCACAGATGGGACTGGGACCTGATTGTGGTAAGGCGTATTGCATCACTTCCTGTTTTCACTGTTGCACTTGGTGGATTGTTTGGTGTGTGAAGGCTCTCTCAATTCAATCTGATATTTCTTTACTGTGACATCTCTGACTTATTCTAACACATAAGCACGTTAAAGCACATATTTTCTGTTGCTGCACTTAACATTTTGGGGACCCTCCGTGTTTTACCCGCTTTTATTTTTAAGGGTTAGCTTAGCGTTAGCTTTAGCTTCACCTTGGCTACCTTTCTTCTCTCTCTAAGTCCCCTATTACCTGCTCTCTGTTTCAGATGTTCAGGAGAGAAAGAAAGCTAAGCAGATGTACTCCTCTGCCTCCTTTAGTGATAATGGTATGTGTTATAAATGTAGCATTTTTGTAGCTTTTGAGGCGAGGGTGTCGGAATTGGAGGCCTGGCTCTACACTGTTGAAAAACCAGAAGATAGCCGAGGCCCCTTAGCCAGCGCGGAGCCGCCGAGGGCAGCTCCCCGTAGCAGTCGTTCAGCAGAGTCTGCGCAGCCAGGACCGCAGGCCGGCTGGGTGACGGTACGTAGAAAGTATAGTCCTAGATCCCAGCCCACAGGTCAGCACCAACCCGTCTGCGTTTCTAACAGATTTTCCCCGCTCAGCGACACACTTTGGTCTGGTAATTGGCAGCTCCTTAGTCAGAAACCTGGCACTAGAGACACCAGCAACCATAGTCAAATGTTTGCCAGGGGCCAGAATGGAAAACATCAAATCCTACCTGAAACTGCTGGCTAAGGATAAGCGTAAATACAGTAATATTGTTATTCACGCTGGTGGTAATGACACTTGTTTACGCCAATCGGAGGTCACCAAAGTGTTGATTCGGTATGTAAGTTGGCCGAAACAATGTTGGACTCAGGAATTTTCTCTGGTCCCCTCCCTGATCTGACCAATGATGATATGTTTAGCTGCATGTTGTCATTCAACCACTGGCTGTCTAGGTGGTGTCCTGAAAACAATGTGGGCTACACTGATAATTGGCGAACATTTTGGGGAAAACCTGGTCTGGTCCGTAGAGACGGCATCCATCCCACTTTAGATGGAGCAGCCCTTCTTTCTAAGAATCTGGTCGAATTTATTAGTTCTCCAAAACTCTGACAACCCAGGGTTCAGACCAGGGAGCAGAGTCGTAGTTTAACACTCCTCTCTGCAGCTTTTGTACTGTTACATACCCATTAAAATTAAATAGATAAAAAAAGTAATCTAAAAGGAGGAAACCATGATAATCTCATAAAAGTAAATAAAACTCATGCAGAAAAAAAAATAACAATTAAATGTAACTTACTGAACATAAGAGCTCTCTCTTCAAACACTTTGTCAGTTAATGACTTGATTTGTGACAATCAGGTTGATTTATTTTGTCTCACAGAAACCTGGCTGCAGCAAGAGGATTATGTCACCATAAATGAGTCAACTCCTTCTAATTATTTAAATTTCCACATACAGTACAAACCAAAAGTTTGGAGACACCTTCTCATTCAAAGAGTTGTCTTTATTTTCATGACTATGAATATTGTAGCTTCACACTATCAAAACTATGAATTAACACATGTGGAATTATATACTGAACAAAAAAGTGTGAAACAACTGAAAATATGTCTTATATTCTAGGTTCTTCAAAGTAGCCACCTTTGGCTTTGATTACTCCTACGCACACTCTTGGCATTCTGTTGATGAGCTTTAAGAGGTAGTCACCTGAAATGGTTTTCACCTCACAGGTGGGCCCTGTCAGGTTTAATAAGTGGGATTTACAACACAACTGATGGTCCCAACCCCCTTATAAATGGGGTTGGGACCATCAGTTGTGTTGTGCAGGAGGTGGATACAGTACACAGCTGATAGTCCTACTGAATAGACTGTTAGAATTTGTATTATGGCAAGAAAAAAGCAGCTAAGTAAAGAAAAACGAGTGGCCATCATTACTTTAAGAAATGAAGGACAGTCAGTGCGAAAAATTGGGAAAACATTGAAAGTGTCCCCAAGCGCAGTCGCAAAAACCATCAAGCGCTACAAAGAAACTGGCTCACATGAGGACCGCCCCAGGAAAGGAAGACCAAGAGTCACCTCTGCTGCGGATAGGCAACAAGCAGAAGAGAATTGTTTGGGCTAAAGAACACAAGGAATGGACATTAGACCAGTGGAAATCTGTGCTTTGGTCTGATGAGTCCAAGTTTGAGATCTTTGGTTCCAACCACCGTGTCTTTGTGCGGCGCAGAAAGGGGCGGGGGACTCTACATGGGGTTCCCACCGTAAAGCATGGAGGAGGAGGTGAGGATTTTGGATTGTGTGGGGGTGTTTTTGTGGGACCTTGTTGGGGTTTTATTAAAATTAAAGGCATCTGAACCAGCAGGTTTGGGGGTATTTAGTTGGACCATCTTTATTTTTCAACAGGACAATGCCCCCCAAACACACCTCCGGCTTGAAAGGGGGCTACTTGCCAAGAAGGAGGGGTGCTGGCCCAGATGCCCTGGCCTCCAGCACCGCCCTAAACCCAACGAGATGGTTTAGGGGAGCTGGCCCGCAGAAAAGGGCATAAGGCCAACAATGCTAAGCTCTCTGGGAACCCCCTTCAAGATTTGGGGGGAAAACCCATTTCAGGTGACTTGCTCTCGAAGCTCATCAACAGAATGCCAAAGATGTGCGTAGCAGTAATAAAAGCAAATGTGGCTATTTTGAGGAACCTAGAATTTAAAAGACTATTTTCAGTTGTTTCACATTTTTTTGTTCGATTAAAATTTCCACATTGTTAATTATAGTTTTGATGCCTTCAGTGTGAAGCTACAATATTCATAGTAGAAAATAAAGAAAACTCTTTGAATGAGAAGGTGTGTCCAAACTTTTGGTCTGTACTGTATCTCGAAATACACTCCTAATGAAAATAAAGGGAACACTTAAACAACACAATATAACTCCAAGTAAATCAAACTTCTGTGAAATCAAATGTGTCCACTTAGGAAGCAACACTGATTTACAATCAATTTCACATGCTGTTGTGCAAATTAAATAGAACACAGGGGGAAATCTTTGGCGATTAGCAAGACACACTCAGTAAAGGAGTGGTTCTGCAGGTAGGGACCACAGACCACTTCTCAGTACTTATGCTTTCTGGCTGATGTTTTGGTCACTTTTGAATGTTGGTGGTGCTTTCACACTTGTGGTAGCATGAGACGGACTTCCTAAAACCCCCACACAAGTGGCTCAGGTAGTGCAGCTCATCCAGGATTGCACATCAATGCGAGCTGTGGCAAGAAGGTTTGCTGTGTCTGTCAGCGTAGTGTCCAGAGCCTGGAGGCGCTACCAGGAGACAGGCCAGTACACCAGGAGACGTGGAGAAGCCCGTAGGAGGGCAACCACCCAGCAGCAGGACCGCTACCTCTGCCTTTGTGCAAGGAGGAACAGGAGGAACACTGCCAGAGCCCTGCAAAATGACCTCCAGCAGGCCACAAATGTGCATGTGTCTGCACAAACGGTTAGAAACCAACTCCATGAGGATGGTATTAGGGCCCGACGTCCACAAATGGGGGTTGTGCTCACAGCCCAACACCGTGCAGGACGCTTGGCATTTTCCAGAGAACACCAGGATTGGCAAATTCGCCACTGGAGCCCTGTGCTCTTCACAGATGAAAGCAGGTTCACAATGAGCACATGTGACAGACGTGACAGAATCTGGACACAACGTGGAGAGTGATCTGCTGCCTGCAACATCCTTCACCATGACCGGTTTGGCAGTGGGTCAGTAATGGTGTGCGGTGGCATTTCATTGGAGGGCCGCATGGCCCTCCAATGAATGGTGTGGGGTGGCATTTCTCTATGTGCTCGCCAGAGGTAGCCTGACTGCCATTAGGTAACGAGATGAGATCCTCAGAGCCCTTGTGAGACCAAATGCTGGTGCGGTTGGCCCTGGGTTCCTCCTAATGCAGGACAATGCTAGACCTCAGGTGGCAGGAGTGTGTCAGCAGTTCCTGCAAGATGAAGATATTGAGGCTATGGACTGGCCCGCCCGTTCCCCAGACCTGAATCCGATTGAGCACATCTGGGACATCATGTCTCGCTCCATCCACCAACGTAATGTTGCACCACAGACTGTCCAGGAATTGGCGGATGCTTTAGTCCAGGTCTCGGAGGAGATCCCTCAGGAGACCATCCGCGGTCTCATCAGGAGCATGCCCAGGCGTAGGGAGGTCATACAGGCACGTGGAGGCCACACAATACTGAGCCTCATTTTGACTTGTTTTAAGGACATTACATCAAAGTTGGATCAGCCTGTAGTGTGTTTTTCCACTTTAATTTTGTGTGTGACTCCAAATCCAGGCCTCCATTGGTTAATAAATTTGATTTCCATTGATGATTTTTGTGTGATTGTTGTCCTATGGACAGACTCTCCCACCTCAGCTGTAGATCTCTGCAGTTCATCCAGAGTGATCATGGGCCTCTTGGCTACATCTCTGATCAGTCTTCTCCTTGTTTGAGATGAAACTTTAGAGGGACGGCCGGGTCTTAGTAGATTTGCAGTGGTCTGATACTCCTTCCATTTCAATATGATTGCTTGCACAGTGCTCCTTGGGATGTTTAAAGCTTGGGAAATCTTTTTGTATCCAAATCCGGCTTTAAACTTCTCCACAACAGTATCTTGAACCTGCCTGGTGTGTTCCTTGGTCTTCATGATGTTCTCTGCGCTTTGAACAGAACCCTGAGACTATCACAGAGCAGGTGCATTTATACGGAGACTTGATTACACACTGGTGGATTCTATTTATCATCATCAGTGATTTGGGACAACATTGGATCATTCAGAGATCCTCACTGAACTTCTTGAGTGAGTTTGCGGCACTGAAAGTAAAGGGGCCGAATAATATTGCACGATTCTTCACAAAAAATTTGAATTTTATATCTTTATGTTTGAAGCCTGAAATGTGGCAAGAGGTTGACCAGTCCAAGGGGGCCGAGTACTTTCGCAAGGCACTTTATCTCTTTAGTTATGCTGCTATTGGCTTAGACTGCTGAAGGACATAATGACCACCTTCACTCTCTATGCTACATTCTCATACTACTCTCCAATTTTGCATTATTGCTGTTATTTCAGCTTTCAACTCTATGTCCTTTCTTGTTTTTTCTCCTTCTAGAAACTACATCTGATCTAGCTCTGTGTTTTAGCTGTGGCACCTTCCTGGAGGGGGACATCGGCCAACAACTTAATGCTCACCTTATACAGATGATACACTTTGCCCTGTCTTTCAGTGTTTAACCCTGCCTCTTCTAGACATAGCTACTGGCTGAGCTTCTACTGTGACTAACTGTATGTGCTCTCTTTCATTATCTAGACTTGAAAACTGGCTCATAGTTCATCTGCTTAGCTGTCTTTCTATCCTGGATTAGGCCACTTAAGGAGCTATAACCATTAATGTTTCATTTTTCTAGTACTACTGGATCAGTGCTTCTGTGTTCTTTTTTGCCTCTGCTCTGTTCTCTCAAACCCCCAGTCGGTCGTGGCAGATGGCCGATCACACTGGGCCTGGTTCTGATTCTGCTGGAGGTTTCTTCCTGTTAAAAGGGAGTTTTTCCTCCCCACTGTTGCTACATGCCTTCTCAGTATGAGGGATTGCTGCAAAGTCAACGCAAGCGACTGTCCACTGTCTCTACATGCTCATCCAGGAGGAGTGAATGCTGCAAGTCACTGACTCGATTCAATCTGCTGGTTTTCCTTAGATAGAAAAACTCCTAACTAATTTGAATAATAAACTCAATCCGACTGCACTGTTTGATAGTTAAGATTAATTGGAATGTATGTACTTGACTTGAAATCTGCACGATTAAATCGAACTGACTTTGTAAAGAGCCTTGAAATGACATGTGTTCTGAATTGGCTCTATATAAATAAAACTGAACTGAATTGAATGGGACTGTTTTTAAAATTTCAGCCACTGATTTAAACTAACCTATTGAAGGGGTGACATCATACATTAGTTTCTGTGAGGACCTGTGTGTGCAGACCCAAGACGTTTTGCACATACAATGGTTCTCTTTACATCTGAGGAAGCTGAGCAGAGAAAAGGAAAAAGGCACACAGCAGTGGGGACCGGGCCCTGTTAAAAGAACCCAGGAACAAACAGATCATGCAGTAAACCTGGGACCACACCTTATCCTCCAACACCCCATCCACCCAGGGAAATACGCCAAGATCCTATTTGTGCACTTCAATTTGGCCCTTAACAACATCAACCCAGAAATCCTCCACCAGAAGCTCACCCACCTCAAAGTCCCTGCCTCCACCTGTGAGTGGATCACCAGCTTCCTCAAGGACCCGCAGCAGCAGGTGAGGCTGGGAAGCATCACCTGCACCTTCTCCCGCACAAGATCAATAAGCACTGGTGACCCCCAGCGGTGTGTCTCCCCACTCCTCCCTCTACACAGATGACTACGTCTCAGCGGACCTGTCCGTGAAACAACTGAAGTTTGCATATGACACCACTGTTATTAAACTTATCCAGGACAGTGATGAGTCTGCATATAGACAGGAGGTGGATCGGCTGGTGCACTGGTGTGGTTAGAACCACCTTGAACTTAACCCAATCAAGACTGTGGCAATAATGGTGGACTTTCGGAGAACACCACCCCCACATACCACCCTCACCATCCTTAACAACACTGTATTTGTTGTCGACTACTTCCGGTTCCTAGGAACCACCATTTCTCGAAACCTGAGATGGCCTTCACTCATAGACAATGTTTGGAAGAAGGCCCAGCAGAGACGGTACTTCCTGAGGCAACTCAAGTAGTACAACCTTCCACAGAGGCTGCTGGTCTTCTTCTACACTGCCATAATTCAGTCTGTCCTGTCTTCTTCCATCTCAGTGTGGTTTGGCTCATCCACAAACTAGGACAGGTCCAGACTGCAACGAACAATCAGATCTGCAGAGAGATTCATCGGGGCTAACCTTCCCTCTATCCAGGACTTATACAGGTCTAGGGTCAGGAAAAGGGCATCTAAAATCTCTGCAGACCCCAAATATCCTGCATATAAACTGTTTAGACTTTTACTTTCTACTACTGAGACCGACAGAAAGGAGGAGCTGCCACCAGCAAGTAAGCCTGGTCCACTGCTGCCGCAGAAAAATCAGGCTGGATCCACCGCATAAAAGAAAAAGGACTCCTACAAGATCAGAGGTTTCCTTCAAACGACTTCAGGAGAGCCTCAATGTTTTTCACCAGAACACCACTTCACTTTCCCAGTCTTTACAAACACTGTCTTCATGGACAGCTGAAGGTGTGCAACACAGATATTCAGATTATATTCCTAGACTGGAAAACAGATTTGTCTTGTTCTTTGAGGCACGTGACGTCACCCGGTACGGCGGTACAGGTCCTACCCTGGAGCCAGGCCTGGGGTCGGGATTCATCGGAGAGCGCCTGGTGGCTGGGTTGCTCCTCGCGGTACCTGGCCGGGCCAAGCACGAACGAGAGACACGAGGCCATCCCCCAATGGGCCCACCACCTGCAGGGGGAACCATGAGGGACCGGTGCAACTAGGATTGGGCGGCAGACGAAGTTGGAGACCTCGGCGGCCCAATCCCCGGATGCTTAGGCTGGCTCTAGGGACGTGGAATGTCACCTCTCTGGGGGGGAAGGAGCCTGAGCTTGTGCGGGAGGTCGAGAGATATTGACTAGAAATAGTCGGGCTCGCCTCGCAGCGTGTGCTCTGGAACCCATCTCCTGGATTCTCTTCCACTCTGGAGTTGCCCACGGGGAGAGGCGGCGGGCTGGGAGGGGTTTACTTGTTGCCCCCCAGCTCAGCCGTCTCCATTATTCTGCTGGGGAACTTCAACGCCCACGTGGGAGACGACAGTGACACCTGGAGAGGCGTGATCGGGAGGAATGGCCTCCCCAATCTGAATCCGAGTGAAGCCGTTATTTGACTTCTGTGCTAGTCAGGGATTGTCCATAATGAACACCATGTTCAAGCATAAAGGTGTTCACCAGTGCACTTGGCACCAGGACACCCTAGGCAGGAGGTCGATGATCGACTTTGTTGTCGTGTCGTCAGACCTTCGGCCGCATGTTTTGGACGCTTGAGTGAAGAGAGGGGCTGAGCTGTCCACTGATCACCACCTGGTGCTGACTTGGATCCGCTGGAAGAGGAGAAAGCCGGACAGACTTGGCAGGGCCAAGTGCATAGTGAGGGTCTGCTGGGAACGTCTGGCAGAGCCCTCGGCCAGGGATGTATTCAACTCCCACCTCCGGGAGAGCTTTGACCATATTCCGGGGGATGTTGGAGACAGAAAGTCCGAGTGGACCATGTTCTCCGCATCTATTTGCGATGCTGCTGCCCCTGCGACCTGGTCCCGGATAAAGCAGAAGACGACGAGTACGAGATGTTTGATTGTAGTATTTTTTTTCTAAAGGGAGTGTTGCAGACTCAGAAATCCATCTCCCTATATCAGGCAATTTACTATGTTTCCAACAAAGTGCTATCAATCTTTTCGCTAATTATATACTCAAATTTCTAAATATGTTTTGACTTTTCTTAATTTTTAATGCTTTTGAATAACGGCCAAAAATAATGAATTTAGCGTAAATGGAATTTGGACACCTCTTAAGCCCAAGCATCCCCTTACAAGGGGACTTGGCCTCTTTAGCTCGTCGCTGACTAACCCTGAGACTGACACACACTTGTCATATGTCCAGATCTTCATCTGAGACTCCCCTACAAAAGTATCTATTTCATTCTTATATCCACTGACCACAGCTCAAACGCCATGCAAAAAAGCACACAGATAGCCAAAATGCAATTTATGACCAAGAACTGTTTTGCAGTGTGGCATTATTCAAAGTGAACTGTTTTTCATTTTCTCTATTCACCCTTATTCATTATAGTTTATTTGTATATATAGTTTGGAATGTGAATTTGGAGTGTGAGAATAAAGGGTGCTGAAAAAATAAAAATTGTGTTTTTGTTTTGGAAAAACTGTAGTTTTATGACCAAATATATAAAAACCCACATTTTCAATTTCAAGAATAAATTCAAAATTTAAATATTTGTGCCAAAATGTCACAGTAGGGGTCCGCCTGGATTTGTTTCAGTTGTGTTGACACCTGACTGGCTACAGATGTCACTCAGATGTTGTGGTTGCAATTTATTGTGTAGTTACAATTTATTCTGTTTATTGCCTTCTTTAAGAAGAGGTTTTGTGTGTAAACACCTTTTTTAGGCGTAAATTATTTTACTCAGGTCCAGAATAATTTAAACTCAAATTTTCACATCCACATCATCCTCCAAGACCTTTCTGTTAGTTGATACCAAGATTAGCAGTTTAGACATTGTACAAGTTAAGAAATGCCTTGTAAAGTATGAGTATGGGTTTTTGGGAAGATAGACCCTCGGGCTTAAGAGGTTAGAATATTCTGAATATAATTTGTCACTTCCTGCCACAACATTTGTATTTATGTACATTGCCAAACTCAATGGAAGAGAGTACCTTTTTCCACCTTGCATTTAATACATGTGTCTGGAATGGCACAATTATATACCACTTTAGCTTTTCTGGAGTTATATACGTTCTCATAAGCCAGTTGTATTGTAGCAATTTCAGACGTGTATTAGTAGTTTCTGCCTGTGCTTTTCTACATGCTTCCCACCATTCCTCTAATGAAATATCAGTATCAAAGTTCCCTCTCCAAGCCTCCAGCCTTGTCACAGATGTTTATTCAGTTTATACCCAGAAACCTTTCCAGAAGATGTTTATCAGCTTTAGTAGTTCAGGAATGGATTTGTCTATGTTTTTAAGGAATATGACCACATCATCTGCAAAAAGAGCTAAACGGTGTTCTTGTTGTCCAATAGGAATTCCTGAGATATTCGGATTTGTTCTTATAGCTATTGCCAGTGGTTCTATAACGAAAAGGAACTGCAGCGGTGATAACGGGTCACCCTGCTGACAGCCTCTCTGTATATACATTTCTTTGGAGATGTTTCGATAAGTCATTATTTCGGTATAAGGGTTGTGTGTAAAGTAATTTGATCCATTTATTAAAATTATCTCCAAAGCGTTAAAGTATTTCAACTAGGCAAGAGCATTCAACCCTGTCAAATGCCTTTTCAACATCTAATGACAGTATTGCTAAATTTGGTGACCCTTTTTCAAGATGAAGTATATTTAAAAGTCTTCTGACATTATGAAATCCCTGTCAATCTTTTACAAAAACGTTTTGATTACTATGTATATTATTTGGAATTATTCTCTCTAATCTCCTGGCCAAAATTTTTAGGTCCACATTTAGGAGACTAATTGGCCTTAATTTTCGCATCTATTATTTGGTTTACCTGGTTTTGGCGACAATGTTATGAGAGCCCCTCGCAAGGTGCTAGGGAAGATTCCATTATGAAACGATTCTTGATACAATTCTAACAGTGGTTGCATCAATTTAATTTTATATAATTTGTAAATTTCCACAAGTATCCGATCAGGACAAGGGGTCTTCTCACCTTTAATATTATCAATGGTGACAGATATTTCATTAAGGGTTATATATTTGTCCAATTCATTTTTAACTTCTTCTGTAATGTTTGAGATTTGTATATTATCAAATAAATAATTAAATTCACATGAATTTGTAGCCAATTCAAAATCTGGACTATAAAGATTTGCATAAAATGTTTTGAAGGTCTCGTTTATTTCAACTGGATCAACTATTGTCAGGATCTGTCTGTATCGTTTTCATTGTTTCCCGCTGGTTCCTTGTCGTGTTAAGTTCTGTGAGTCATCACCATGATTTGCTATTGTATCTGGTCTGGTGTCCTGGTCATGTAACCCAGCTCTCTGGAGTCCGCTGGGCAATAATTAAAACTCAACTTACCTTCATTCAACATGTTTCCTGGAGTACTTCTCTGCACTTTGGTCCTACCACAAACCACCATTATGACAGAAGGAACCACCGGGAAACAATGTAAACGAAGAAGCTTAAATACAAACTGAGAGAACAGGGAGAACCAATGAACAGAGTGACAGAGTAATCATGGGGAACAAGGAACAGGTGTGGGTCAGACTACTGGGAGACAGAGGGAGTGAAACCAATTAACAGTCAAGACAAAGAACAGAGAACCAGAACAGGTATAAATGAACCAAAACACAGACTCAAACTAAGACACAGACAGATCCTGACAACTATACTTTCATTATTACTGTTAAGTAATGTTAACATGTTTCTCATTCTGTAATGTTTTGATGCCCCATGCCAATACTCTGCCAGGTTTTTACCCCTGGTCGTAAAAGGTCTGTTTCAATCGCAGTAAACTCGACATTGCTTTTGTGGCTGATATATTATATTGTGTTCACGATAGAAGAATTTCCTGATGAATTTTTTTTATTTTTTTTTCCTCCAAGTATTTTAATTTTGCTTCTAATGATTTACCTTTGTCGTAGGTATCTTTGGCTATCGAACTAGTCATATTAATTATTTGTCCCCTGATAAAAGCCTTGAATGCTTCCCATCTGATATTTTTAGCCCCATTGGAATGAATGGAAAACGGCAAAAATTCTGCAAAAACTTCACTGTTTTTGCCATTTAACTACTTCTGCATACTTTCAGCTATAAACACCATTCAACTTTTAAAATGCTTTCACAGCGTTCTGCTATTACTGTTTAATTAAACCCTTTTTGATATCTTTTACTTTTTCTACAATTGTGATTAAAACTTTATTACAATTTTTTTTGAGATTTTCAGTTTTTATAATGTAATCCAATGCGGAAAATTCTTCTGTTGCTAGAGTCCCACACTCTAGGTTTTTTTAAAATAACCCAAAAAAGAACAAAACAAATTCTTTTTCATTTCCTCAATTTTTCACTCTACCCTAAAAAATTATACATAAAAACATAGGATCCCTTTCGCGATTCAAAAATGTCGCCCTCATGGGCCGGGGGGACTTAACATTTCCCCCGGCAACACTCCCCAAAAGCAACGCAAAGTAAACCACCCTGTATAGGAAATCTATGGGATTTCACAAAAAATCTGAGCAAAAAACCCTTTTAAACTCACACATTTTCGAATCGCCGCCTCTCGTAAAACCACTTCAAGGTATAAGGCACATGAGCCTTCTGGAGATTTATCTTCAGACCATGCTGGCGCTCAAAAGGTAAAGGAATTTTTTTGATACCTTTTATCGTTTTGTCAAAAAAACCTTTTGGTTAGGAGAAACCAAATCTGCCCTTTCCCAAAATTTAAAATTTTCAAAATTTTTCCAAATTTTTTTAAAACCTGTCACATCTCCAACACAGATTTATGTAGACACACGAACATCACTAGGATTGTTCCCCGATCCCTGCTGATACCAAAAGGGGGCCCAAAAAAATTGTTTGGGAAATCCTTTTTTTTCGTTTTCGTGGCGAAATAGGTTTGTTTGGGTGAAAAATTCACCTTTACTCAGGTTGAAAAATGGTCAAAATGATCCACTTTTTTCCACAGGGTCACACCTCTCAGACAATTTTTGTAAAACTTGAGAAGCTCCTTTTTTTTTTTCAGCAAGGCTTCTGATTCATACGGTGCATAAATAAAATCGATAGCCCTTATAGTTTCCGAGTTATTAGCTTTTTCGGGAGCATGTTCAGGAAATTTTTTGTTTTTTTTTTTTCCCCCTTTTCCCCCCTTTTTTTCACCTAGGTTTGTGCCTTTAATATTATATTTTAAAAAGAAAAAATGTTAATATTCTCTTTCCCCTGTTCCTTTTTTGAAAAAAAACGGCCAAAAAGGGCGTTGATAGCCCTTACGGTTCCGATTTAAGGGGCAGTAGTTCGAGAGCATGTGCTACCATGTTATAAAGCCAGGCCATGATAAAAACAAAAAGGTGGGCTGGGGGCGCTCATTAATTCCCTTTAACCCAAAAAAAACAAGCTGCCATTTGAACTTAAGTAACCTTGACACAGAGTGGCTCTGAGGCTGGGGCTAAGGGCCGAAACCCTTCAATGAGTGATCACAATAAGTCAGTCATAGCTGACAACCACACTAGACCTTTCAAAATAAGCCTTTACCAAAACCTCAAAAAAAAACCCTTTTTCTTTAAACACTGAACACAACCTTCCATATTTAAAAAATGATTTTTAAACCTGAAAATAGCATGAAAAAAATTTTTTTCCCCCCGGAGCAAAAAAGGTTCTATATGACTAAGGGAAATAACCCAGACTTGAAAGGAAAAACCCTGCTAGATTTTAAAAAAATAACAACACATGCGCTAAAAAATAAAACCCTTTTACATTTTTAAACTATAGAAAATCCCCAACGCACGGGGGCTTCACACTAATTTTGGTCCATCCAGTGTAGGAAAAATAGTACCAGGTCACCCTTTTAAAAATGAGGTTTTACTGAAATTTTCAAAATAAAAGCCTCAACCTTCCATTTTTACTAATGTTTTTTTAAGCTGATAATGGCATAGACAATGATTTTACAAAAACTAACGGGAACTAACCCATACCTGAAGGGACAACCTTGCTGGACTTTCAAAATAAAAAAAAACATGCTCTACAAAATAAAAGTCTTTAAACCTTAAAAAACTAGGGCTGCACGGGGGGCGCAGTTGGTAGCACTTTTTCCCCTTTGCAGCAAAAAGGTCCTGGGTTGTTTTCCCGCCAGGGGTCTTTCTGCATGGAGTTTTCCATGTTCTCCCAGTGCATGGGGTGGGTTCTCCCCCGGGTACCCCGGCTTCCTCCCACAGTCCAAAGACATGCCTGTTAGGTTAATTGGTCACTCTAAATTTTAGGTTTTTAGGGATTTGTGTGCATGGTTTTTTGTGTTTTTGCCCTGCGACGGACTGGCAACCCTGTCCAGGGTGTACCCTGCCTCTCCCCCATAGACTGCTGGAGATAGGCCCCAGCCCCCCCCCGCAAAACCCAAATTGGGAATAAGCGGTAAAAAAATGACTGACTGACATTTTAAACTATATATCATTGGAGGACTGGGCATTAACACTACTGTTGGAGTTCCCCAGTGTTTGGAAATGGGACTATGCTGGTCCTTTGAAAAAAGGCTTCCCTGAACCCTTTTAAAAAATAAAAGCCTCAGCATTCCATAGTTTGTATTGTTTTTTTTAAGCTGATAATAGCATACACAATGATTTTAGAATAGCAAGCAGGTTCTTTATATCTAGTGGAAGTACGCCCAGACCTTAAAAAGGACAACTATACTGGACTTTCAAAACCACACCTAGACATACCCTACAAAATAACGTCTTCATATTTCACCCCACGATATTTGCAGCATTGGTCTTAACACTATTGCTGGGACTCTGTGATGGAAATGGATCTAATTTATCCTTTCAAAAAAAAAATACTGATATTTAAAAATAAAAAACCCTCAACATTCCTTAGTTGGCCCCTGCCATAGCAATGAAGGGAGAACAGTGAGTGGCCTGACCCCATGCCCTTGGGTTTTTGGCACCTATTAAATACACATCTCTAAACTAGACTCTTTTTTTTTGCAGACTGCCCAAAGCAATGCAAAAGGACGCATGATTAATGGGGAAAAAAAGAACAGGTCTAGATTTAACATCTTAACCTTCTACCCTCAATCATGATGCACAACGTGTCTGTTGCTTTGGTTTCTGTACCTCAGCCCAGCAACCCCTTTGCTCTGGTCCGAAAAAGCGCGCACCAAGAGGCGGCCCCCGTCTAAATTTTTCTTCAGATTTTTTTCTAGTTTATTATTTTTAAATTGGGGTTAATGCTGAAGAGTAAATAAATTTTTAAACCCCCGGCAATTTTTAAGACTTTTGTATATACGCTGTAGTAAGCATTGGCATTTTTAGCAATTTTAGCCTATACATTGCTTTTTGCATAGTAGATGGATTAAATTAATATCAGCCTTCATGCTACTGATAGCCAATATGCTAATGTTAGCATTTTTAGCTTCTCTTTCTCCTCTCTTCTCTCTTAGCTGAAAAACACTTTTGCGTTTTTTAGGCAATTTCTTGTTTGTTGTCGTGTTTCTTCAGCGCATTTGTTGTTAGTTAATTTTTCTGAATCTTCTGCTATTTTTTATGTATTTTAGCACTGACTTCAACTTCTTAGGCTATATTTTTGCTTCAGTCTATGCTTTTTCAGCTCATCTATGGGCAGCTCTTTCCTGCTTTTTTAAAGTTTTTGTCAGTTCTTGCATTTTAACAACTATTTCAACAAGTAGTTTTGAGGTAACTTGTTACGCTGTATTATAGCTAATAGTCTTCTTGCTTAAACAGATCAGATTTTTTCAGATCAGATTCTTTGCCGTTTCTGCTGTTTTTACTAATTTATCAGATTTCAGCTGATATTCTGCTGTCAACATTAGCCACGTTCTGCCAGCTTTCATATTTATATTTATTAAATATGAATATTTCATATTCATATTTATGTGTTTAATTGTGTCCCTTTTGGCCCTCCATGCTTTTGGACTCTGAAGCACAATTAATAAAACACAGGGCCCCCATAAAAAGTAAAAGAAAATAAATTAACTTGCCACTGGATGAATGAAACTTTCCATAATTTCTGCACAGGCTGTAAGAAAACTAAACTTCATGGAAAACTACCAGACCACCAGACAGAAGTGCATCAGCAATACCTTAGTGATCTAATCAGATCACTGGCATGGTTAAAAATGCAAGAACTCCATATTTTGCCAATCTTATATCCTCAAACAAACAAATAAACAAAAATCACTCTAGAATATTGTTTGATGGAATTAGCAATATATTTTTTTTCCAGGGCTTTCATGGTCACTAGTATACACAAAAGCAAATTTTATTCACTTTTTATAAACTATTTTGTGAACATTTTTTTTTATAACCATTCAGTCAAGTATCAAACCTTCTTCGCTGCATCATTCCAATGACACTGCTCTGACAGCAGGTCTGCCTTTGCTCCGGTAACAGAACAAGATATAAATGCTTTGATTGGCCACATAAAATCCACTTCATGATATGTTGAAGTCCTTCCAATATCTCTATTTATCAAGGTATCTGATTTTGTATTGTGGACATGATTGATATGCCCCTTAAAACTGGCACCATTCCTGAGATACTTTAAGCAAGCTTTTCTTTTTCTATTACGATGGCATGGAAGGCAGCAGCCATACTACCGACAGCATGGCAAAACTCGTAAACTTTAAAACTGTGATGAAACTTTGTATTGTGTTTAAATAATTTAATACATTAATAATAATTATAAAAGTGAGCACAAAGATAAGAAGAGTGCAGTGAACAAAACAATTTTACAGAGAAAAAATGCATTCAAATACAAAGCACCAACTATATTTCTAATTACTTCAAACACTTAAGCATAAATGGTAGTGAGTGGGCAAAAAGTTTACTTACAGGAAGTCCAAGATGGCCTCTGCCTCCTTTGTCACCTTTCTGACCTGGCGCTCCCTTTTCTCCTTTGATGCGAATACCTTGTTCTCCCTAAAAAATACACAAATTGAAAACTCCTTCAAATATTTAATGGTTGAAATTAGATGAAGGCCTGGAATGTTCTTCAGCTGAAATAAAGGACAGTTCTTTGTTTAAATGGCCTATGGAGTATGGATTTGCAAATGTTTAAATCTAGGATTACAAGAACATACTAGGACATATGTCAATATTTCATAATAGAACTTTAATACAATGTAGATGTAAATGATTATCCATTTGCTATATTTATTTAAAATAATTAGTTTGCTAAAGTAAACCAATTTAGCATTTTTGAAAACTGTGTCACATTGATTCTTTAAATGGTTTTTAAGTGAGTGAGATTTGAAGGTTTCAATTGAGCGTTGGTTTTCAAAGTATACTGCAGTTTTTTTTATTTCGTTACAATAAAATTAATAGATAAAATCTCCTGTTCTAATCAAAAATTATATTTCACTGAGAAATAATAAGTCATATTTAGTGTTTTTTTTTTTACAGTGCCTATGAGAGAACATTAAGAAAATTACACTTTCAATAATGTAAATTTAATTTAATAGTGGCTAAATGGATAGGTGTAGCCTCCCAACTGAACAAACTGGAACAAAATAACAAATTTCAAACTTTGTTAAATCACTGCAATATACAAGCAATATATAAAACTTAATTATTAAAGTAAAAACAAGATTTTAGTGCATTAAATCAAATCAGTTTGTCATTTCATTATAAAGCAGTTTATTTATAACAAAACAAGACATTGTTTCTACAGAAATATGCAACATCTTAATGTAAGAAAGAATAAATGGATAAAACAATATGTTAAAAAAACCAAGATAAATACAATTCCTGCAGTAACAAAAAGTACATAATCTTAACAGCGGATCCAAATTTTAACAACTTGAGACAGGAGGTTGTGTAGCATTCTGGTGGTACTGCTTTTGAAGCTGAGGTACTGTTTACCTGATGACAGTTTACCAGACACAGTGTGAAAAGTCTTGGAAAATGTTCCTGAAGCAGTTATGAAACATTTCCTGGGCTGAGGGTAAAGGCACTCCAATGTCTTTTTCAGCGTCCTTCGCTAACTTAGCAGTTGTTAACTCTCACTCTTTGTGTCCTTTTTGTTAAACATTCCAGGATCCAGCCCAGGTAAATATTACCTAAATCAAATTGTTTGTGGAGCCTTTTGATTAAAATATGCAGTTGAATTGTATTAAAAGCCTAGGAAAATCCAATAAATAATAGCCTGGTATGTGTCCTGTTGGGACCACAGCCATGGATTTCAGCATTAAACGTTTCTGGAACTTTCAAAATAAATTGCATTTAACCGACTTCCAGCACAACTTCAGAAGGGAAAGGGGGGTAACAGCGGACTTCCCATGATGCCACTGTCCACATAAAACCCCCAACTTCTCCCACAAGTCTTTCTCTTCCATTGCTCCTCTGCGGGACCGGGTTAGGGGAGGCCCAGCGCGATAATGTCTCTTTGCTGGCAAACAGACATAAACTCTTCAACTGGATCCGAGAGTGTCATAAGATCACGCGATCATATGCACGAGTTAAGTATGGATGAATTGCTGTTTGTGTATCCCGTATTCATTCATAAAAAGGGAAATTAAGGTATAAGCATTGCTTACTTTCTCTCTGAGGTCTGCAGAAGCAAACGGTGTCCCAGCGAATTCCTTGCAGAGACAACGGCCCCGCATCACCGTGGTTCCGGCAGTTAACGTGCAGTGTGGTCAGCGGACCGAACGGTACGCTAAGCCACTGCTCAGGAGGTTAGCTGGAACGTAACCCTTTTGTTCACAGGACAACGTTTCCTCACCACGGTTCATGAGGTTAGGTTTTGGGCAGAGAGAAGGATTTAGATTGAAATGATCTAAACGTTTTTCATTTATGAAGTTTGGTTTTGTTTGTGTTGAACTATCTTAGTGCTAGCAGGCTATATGCAGCACACGTGCTCAGTTTTGTGTTCTGTGTTTGTGTGTTTTAAAGTTAAGACAAACTTTATTTAAAGGGGTGATTTTAACACAGACGATTGATCATAACGCGCTGTCCGCGCTTATGCATTTTAACCCTTTTATTAACGGTACTTTTAAAAGGTGTGTGTTTGATTCTGATGCTAAGCTATCAGCTTTTTTTGTTAGCTTCAATTGCTAACAGGTAAGAACACGTGCTTCCTGCAAAATAATATTTACCCAGAAAGGTTTAGTTTTCAATCCAGTAAATAATATGTCCCTAACATAATTTTACTAAATTTGATAACTAAGTAAACACCATTAAGCCCCATTTCTCCAGAAAGATTTGGCTCTTTTCCTTGAATATTTTACCATTTCCTTTAATAATATTTCTTTAAATATTATTTCAATAAATAAAGGCAGCTAATGAGACATCATTGAGAATTAGTCATCCAGAAGGTTGGTTTTATTCAGCAGATCATTCTTGAAAACATTATTTTATTAAAAGAATATTTTATCTGATCTTGCACTGTGAATGGTTGTCTAAAGGTATGCTGATTATTGCCTAAGTTAGTTCCAAGACTAACTTAACTTCATTTCCAGATTCTTCAAGATAATCCTTGGTTCTCAAACATAAATAACATTGCATGGTAATGTTGCATAACTCTTCTGGTCATGGTTTTCAATCATCTTTAATCAACTTGTTTATATTGTACATAGCCCATTAGTCTTCCCTATTCTTTAATTCTGCTTGGTAGTTAGTTGGATTGTTTTAGCATAGTAAAGAGTTTGTTGATTGAAATATGTTTGACTTTGAGTTGACTTATTTTTGTTAATAATTTCTTGTATTTTAAGAAATTGTGTGAATTCATTCCATGTGTGTGCAGAGTTCTGCTGTTCAATAATGTCAGAGCTTGGCTCACACCTTTTCGATTTTGTCCTAACACCATTGCCTTACTGGGCTGGTATTCACAGGACAACCCTTAACAGACCGAAATATTATTTGATAAAATATTAAAGTAATAATATTAAATATTAAATAATATTTTCAGATTCATAGTCACAACAGTCCTAATAAAGTCCAAGGGCCTGATCTTCAAAGATTCCAAGTAAGGGGTGCTAAATATCTTGTGCTGGCTGCTACTGACTTCAGCAGAATTGGAGGAAAAGCGACAGATCTTCTCTGCTGTGTAGCTTGAAGGATGTACATTTATGGTGCGTTCACACCGAACACGGATTCTGCGATGGGTGCGCCCGATTTACATGTTATCCCTATGTAGAAGGCACGTTCAGGAGCGGAGCGGGGCGGCGCGGGGCGGTGCGAAGGAGATGAAGGGCGCGGTGCGAAAGCGATGGGAGAGCAGTGGACGAGTTCAAAAATCTGAACTTTTTTCAAAATTCCCGTCGCGTCAACCAATCAGGGACTGGATGTGGCTGTGATGTAGGGTGAAAGACCGCAGCGGAGAAGAAGCGGTTGTCCGTGAAGATGGAGGACAAGATCATAATGGCGGTGTGCGGCAAGCCAGAGTTGTATGACTCAACTAATTATTTTTACCGAGACAAGTACAGAATGGACCTGGCCTGGAAAGAGTCAGTGAGGAGACTGGAGTAGCAGGTAAAACTTTAAAATAGCGCCATTGCACTGTTGTCTTCTTATATTTAGGAGATGTGGACATCAAAAATCAGCAGTTTTTTGTATTGAGCTGACATTTATTTACTCACCAAAGACAGATGGACAGGCGTTCAGCAGCGGGGATACAGCGCCGGTAGTTGGTGTCCTGGAGGCCGATTCGTCCCCAAATGCGGGACAGCAGATCTTCGAACTGGGTCCTGGATAGACGGAAGTACCGCTGAAATCGACCATCACCCAGACGCAGCTCCTGGAATAAGTGGTCGTACTCTCCGAACTGTTCCCGTCCCTGAAGAATCTCGTGAACCCAGGGACGTTGACTTCGGCGGCGTTTTTCAGCTCTCCACAGGTAAAACACCGTAATTAGGTCCGTGAAATCCATGTCTGCCATGTTCAGTTGAAACCAGCAAGCAGCAGATGGAAGCTCCTGCTATTTGATGACGTGGCGAATCGTTGCCGCGTGTTGACATTTGGCAACGCGGAGTTAAAGCGGAATGTCGAGCGAGCAAAAGTATACAAATGACGCGAAAAATTCGCAGAATCCGCGTTCGGTGTGAACGCACCAAAATAATCCTGTAAATTTACAGTAAAATACTGGCCGCTACAGACACCAGAATTTCACTGTTTATTTACATTATCTATTGTGTAATTTATGCTGAACATAGATTACTGTTAAAATATATACAGTACAGATACTGTAAAAAAATATTGTAAAATACTGTCGAATTTAGCAGTCAGTAATTTACTGTAAATTTACATTTTCAACACGGTAAATCATTTTTAAAGTAGTTTACTGTTAAATTAAATACAGTGGTGAAACTTAATATACAGTAAAATACTGGCAGCTGTAGCTGCCAGTATTTTACTGTAAGTTTAGTTTTACTACAGCATTCACTTTATCAGTAGCCTATTGCAAAACATTTAGTGCAACATTTTAATATACAGTCTTAGTTTTACAGTATTATAGTAGTACTTTACCTTGTGTAGTGCCAAAATGGTATAGATTTAAAATGCATAACCATTACATCACATAACACAAAAGGGGAGGAGATAAATAACATTCTTTAGGACAACATTTTTATTTAAAAGGCACTGTTATCCCCCGAACCATATACATTTATATTCAAACAAATTATAGACAATAAACACATACCCATGCCTCAGGGAATCAGTGAGAAAACAAAATAGGCCTCCAAAGTCCAAAATTTGTTTCACTTACACTGGGATGAAAATTAAATAAGAACATTTTGCAGTCTTAAACTGGGTTTAGCTGATCCATTTTTCCAATCTTAGGAACAAAAAAACACTGTTCTTAAAGAAATATCCATGGGTATCATTAATTAAAAAAGACTCCCAAAATCAAAAATTAAACATGGCCTCAGTAACACTTGAATAAGAATTCCAAAATCACATATTGTACTGTCCTAAACAGGGTTTTAAACCATGAACTATTACTATTTTTCAAGAGTCCAAGTGGCACTTACTTTTTCAGATGCAGGTGAGGGTACCATCCAGCATGGAAAAATACAAGAAAATATAATTTAAACCTTAAATGATTTGGAAACAGAAGTATTAAAAACAAACAAACAAAAAGACAACAACTAACCTGTATGAAGTGCCACTCAAAGTCCATCAGTTTTTGATCAGGGTAGAAACATCTGCATTCACTGTCCGCAGTTTCTTTTGGATTATATTGCCTGTTTTTTTGGACACCATCTTGCCATGACTGGTCTTTGTGCCCCTTTCTGGGTAAATCCAAATGAAGTGCCTAAAAAACACAATCCAAAATGAGAAAAATTGTAAAATATAAACAGTGTGGCACTTTGAAGGCAGCAAGTATTCAATATATAAAGTTTGTTTACCTTATGTGGAGAAATTATGCTCTTTTTAAATATATTAAGAAAATACATCATTAAATTTGTCAACTGTTAATTATAATTACTTTAAAGTTTTTGTTGTATTTTTCCTCATAATGATTTTATGGACTTTATACTTTGATACATCGACATTGATTTTACTTAAGGTCAATATGACAAAGCTATCCTAATAATGGCTTTTTACTTATAGTTCGTTCTGTACTTACGCATTATTAGACGAGGGCTGGCTGGCAAACTAAGGCTGGTTTCAACATTGGCTGCTATTGCATACTCCTGTATACCATGGACAAGTGCATATTAGAAAAACAGTATGCATATGCAAAACTGGATAAAACTTGTAATATTTCTTTGCAGTGATCTTACATCAGTACTCAGTATCAGCCCAATGGGTGACTCGTTGAAATGGGCCATTGATAGTTGGAAGACAAGCAATGTTAAGTTGCCAATTACCTTATAAACCAAGACTGTCTGGACACTGGAAGTCTTTACTTTAGTTTATTACCACATTCCTCAACTGACAGTTCCAGGAAACGGAGGACAGGAACATCAGTCAGCAACTCAAAGTGAGAAATAATTCCCCTTTGTGTAAATAGGTAAGGCCAGTTGATTTGAAGATCAGCAATGAAGGGAGCAGGGATCCTATTTATATGTCTATGCTGAAAGCTAAATATGGTCTCCATCAAATCTGTCACTTCTGGCCTATCATCTCCATTAAAGCCATACTTGCTGAAAGTGCTCTGTAGTCTCTGATGTTTCTCCTCCACTGTGTCATCAGTTTCCTCTGGAGAGAGTTCTGGCTGGAACCTAGTACACCTATACATGTCAGTTGGTCCCCGTTTGACTCCAGCTATGCCACAGGGTCCTGATGATCTGTACCTACGAAAGGTCCCAGAACGGTTTATATTCTCATTTCGTGTTTTGAGTTGAGTTAACAGAGAACTATACCCTCCAGCAATGAGCTTTCCAATTGGTGTCATATCAGCAAAGCTATCTGGGTATTGATTGGTTATCTTCTGGCAGGTTGTAAGGCATTGTGAACGTGTGGGATTAGCCTCGTACCTCTGCATTTCATCTGCAAGGATTTTTATCATTTGCCGCCTCTTGTCAGGAGGGGGGTGTTTTGCCTTCTGAAATTGCTGTCTGAATATCCAGTGGCAGGCCAAGCCCGGGATACCTTTTGCTTTTCATTCCGGTATAACACAAGAGGTGTTTGCAGTGCTGAAGGTTGTGGATGAAATTGGTGGTATGCTGGAAAGTGAGTATATGGAAGCACTCGAAAGACTGGAAAAAGGGGATGCAGTTGAGGGACTGGAAATAATCTCCAAGTCTAGTGTGTATGTGTTTGCTTCTGGAATCATAAAAAAAGAGATGTTATTTAAAAATAAAACATCTGAAATGGTTTTGTCAGCAACATCTAAGATATGATGGGGATCTTTACCTTGTTTGAATGTCTCCAACAATTTGTTGAACGACAGGCAGGAGATCTTTGATGTCCTCTTGTTGGATATATTGCAGGTCTTCTGCAGACTCGACCCCAGAAATTACAAGTGTGGAAACTAGTTTTTCTTGTGTGTTCTCACAAAGACTGGGGAAAGCCTTGGGGATTATCTCCTTTATTGTTTTACTTAATGATGACATTTGTCTAAAACACAGGAACAGAATGGTGGAGTATTAGAGGAGACACACCCCAAACTATATATTCTGGGAGTGGGTAAAAATCAAGCAGTTCTTCTGCTTTGACACAGCAGTAGGATCTTGATACGGGACTTGCATGATAAGAGTCAATGGAAGGAAGCCGAACAGCCTGGTGTTTCTCACAGATGAAGTAAACTACTGAGTATTTGTAAACAATAACTTTCTTTATTTTTCCCACTAATAAGCCATCATCATTTAACCTATTACAACATACATGTTGCTCTTATACTTTGTGTCACCTTTTAGTGTCACATCATTGGCAATTAAAGTGTTCGATGGATCAATGCCTAAATGTGCAACTGACTTTTGTATACTGTCATTGTAATCACTAGCAAAAAAACTCAGTGCCTTTGTCCACTACGATATCAGGTGGAAAGAGACTCCCAGCATTCAGAAAAGCTTGCAAAACCTGATGTCTTTCTGCCAGACTTTGGCAAATATTCTTGAAGTTGTGCAACCTTCTTGCACACTGCTTGAAGAAAGTGTGCTTACTTTCAAACCTTAGTGTCCAAAGACGAATCAACGGCCCAAACTTAACAATGAGCTCTGAATAATGACACAGATAGTGATGTTTGGGTTTCAATGGATGATCTGGAAAATGTTGCTTCCTAATTTGCAAATACTCCTCTATCAGAACACGGAGGTATGTGATCTGACCAGCAGTAATCATCGGAGCACAAACAAGACTGACAATCTCTCTAAGCTGAAAAATTAGCTGCCACACTTCAGCATCTGATTCTTTGTTTATTTTGTCTACAATCAACACTGGACGCATCCTGAGAAAACACCAGTTCTGTACTGCATGTCCAGATAGTTTTCCAGCACCTGGGGTTACCTTGCAAGGTTTGTCACTTGCATCATTACCAAGATATTTTAATCCATTTATGCGCCAATTCAGTTCAAGGTAAGAGAATGGTTTTTCTTTTGTTATGAGGTGATTAATGAACAATGTCAAATCTGAGGTAACAATGCCCTCAAAAAGCTCATGCCCAAGGCAGGGAGGTAATCCAGGCTGGCAAACATGAATGTGTGCAAGCTCATTGAAGATCAAGTCAAATTTTATGCCTTTTGCATCACTTGCTCCAGCATTGGTTCTGTTGACCAGAACATTTTCTTTATACGACTCTACTGTGCGGCTAGGGCCTTTGGCGAGAGGATCAGTCAAAAATGTTTGTCAATGAATCTCACAATACCTGCAAAAATACAAAGTCCTCACAAAGCTTTCCAGAAAGCCCCCAATACTGTGTGAAACCAAATTATCACCAGCAATGGCACACAGAGTTCCTTTGGTAATTGTACCATCCAGCAAAGCAACACCAGTTAATTCATGATCTTTTAGATCTTTCAGAAAGGGACTCAACACAAGGTCCTGTCCAAAGTACTTATAATCTTGTTCTCTACAAAGTAGCACAAGTTGCAATTAATCAATGCTAGACCTGTTGTGTGGCAGAATATTTGCAAGTGTCAGATACACTGCTAAAATCTTGTGCTTCTTTTCCCAGAGCCAAGAGGATTTACTATCTCAAATGAATCCTGATTAAGAATGACACCCAAAGAGTACTCTGTATTCTTGGACAGTGTTTTCAACAAAATTTGTGTCATCCCAAACATCCTGAAAGACTTCATTATTTCTCCTGAAGCAGTTTTTAAAGACTGTTTTTCTGCAGTGATCTGTGTGAAGTGCCTCAGTATTGCAAGCCTTGAAAATATCCTCATCTCTTAAAATCTCAATCACGGTTCCTAATTGTGTTTCTGAGAGTCCAAGAGTAATTAGCTTTTCTTTGAGATGAAATAGCAAATGTGACTGATTTATTGCATGTATTTACAAATAGTCTTCAATAATAGTATTAGTGGTAGAGGATGGAATCAATAGTTTGGCTTGTAATTTCAAATAAAAAAAAAAGCCAAATGTCTCAAAAACATGTCCTTTTCTGTGTTCTCTGGAAAAATCTCCTGTTCATTACTGAAGCAGCTTGAAACATCTGGCTCCAAATTGCAAGCTCCATCATCAGTATCATGAGAGCTACAAGGATCTGTTCGGCTTCCAACTGAGGTCATCAGACTTTTTTTCAGAAGAATTTCTATGCTTTTTTGTCATGTGCGATGTAAAAGTAGACCTAACTGTAAAACTTTTCGTGCATTGTTTGAAAGGGCATGGAACCGATCTTCCCTCTTTGATATGGACTTTAAGATGGGTAAAAAGACTCCTCTTATCCTCGAATTTAGCATTACAAAATTCCACATGACTGTTGATTTAATAAATATTCACATAGATAAAGAGAAGTCGTTTCTGTTTATTTTGTCCAAGAGTGATTTGTCAGTCAAAATAAGGTCAAAGTTCCCCACGTTTCGGCAGAAACGGTTGATTAAACAGTGACATCTAGTAATAGTTATCAATTATTACTGAGTATTTAATGGTTGTAATTATCAAGGGCTTTAGACTACAATTACAACACCAGAGGACATCTCTAGCTCCGATTCATAAATAAGGATTTTTGGTTAAGAAATTAATTTTCTCAAATAATGATTTTCAATTATAATTATTGATAAATATTAATCAATCAATAATCATAATCCTAACATCGCAGAGCCTACCGGAGAGTGCGAGCCTGGTGGGTGTGTGTTCAGGAACAGGTGGAAGCAGAGCGGTATAACGAGGATAGCGGTAAAACCTGAATGCTGACTCGGAATGGGCTAATTGTAAGTTACAGCTAATCACTGATTCACCCAGCAAGACATGATGTGGGGGTTCACTCTAATGACCATCTTCAGGGTCATGATGAGGGACTTTCACCTGAGCTACACGTGAAGTTAAATGATCTGTCTGTGATAGAAAACAGTAGCAACCTTCTCTGTGAGCTTCTAGCGGGATTTGCATCATAATGTGAAAATATCTGGTCCTTTACTTTAGTCAAAATAAAAGCATTTAATCCTAATGTAGCTGAACACATTAAAAGGTCCTTCAGATCAACACATTGCATTTCATTGCTGCTGCCAGTCTTATAGTCTAGGTCTACATGTAAAAAAAAAAAGGTGTTGCTCATACCAGGAAAATATCTCCTGGTCCCAGTAAGACGTAGTAGAAAGTGTAAAAGTAAACCTCCCTCTTCTCTTTCATATCTTCTGTGCTGATTCTAAACATGCATCTCTGGCTTTAAAGATGCAGTATAATTAGGAAATAAATGATAGCAATTAATCACAGGTGGACCATTGATTAGTTTCTGAATTACACATGAAATATTATATAAACTAAACTAATTAAACAAGGATACAGTTTTACTGAAGGTGAGACATACATACCATATGTATACAGTTATTAATAACTGTAATATTAGTACTGATAAGGTCCAGGATGAGGCTCTGTGCAATATTTAAACACCACAACTTAACACCGTTTCCTCTCAAAGTGTTTAATAGTAAGAACTGCACTAATGTCTCACTTGCAGAACAAAAGACTGTGTTGAAAAATGTTTAATTTATAATTTTTGGCAGGCCAAATTTCTTCAGAAGAGGAATGAAGGGCTGAAAAGATGGCGATAAAAGAGAACAGGTTCATAAAAGAAGGAACAATTTTAATCAAATGTTTCGAAAGCTCTTGGCATAATAAAATAAATGTGTTTTAGAATTTTACCATTTGACTAAGATTTAGCAAAATCAACTTTATACCACTTTCCTTTTTTCAAATGTAAGAAATTAAGACAATGGAGCCTCAGGAGTGGAACACTTTGATGACAATGTAACGTTTAAAAAGGTAATTTAAATATTAAGAAAAAAATTTTTTGGGCAAGAA